>CM066043.1:214854150-214896332 GCA_033557465.1 Ichthyophis bannanicus
GCACCAGAAGACGTGTGCAGCAGACAGGGCTGTGCCAGGGTGGGGGGGAGGAGACTGCCCCCATTTGGGGGCTAGGATCACTCAGGGGCAGGGGTTGAGGCATTCTATAGCACAAGGGCACAGCAGCCAACAGGTGTGCAGGGTGGGGGGGAGGGAATGCCATCATGTGGGGCTGGATCACTCAGGGGCAGGGGTTTTGACCTTCCTATTCGCACAGGCAAGCAGCAGACAGTGGTTGCATGGTGGGGGGGAGGGATGACCTCATGGGGGCGGGGATCACTAAACAGGGCCAGGGGTGGGGGCCCTTGTCTATTCGCACAGGGTAACCAGAGGACAGTGTGCAGGGTGGGGGGGAGGGATGCCCTCATTTGGGCCTAAATGCTGTGTTAAGCAAGGGTTGTTGACCTTCGGTATTAGTCGCACAGCGGCGCAGCAGAAGACAGTGGGCAGGGTGGGGTGGGAGGGATGCCCTCATTTGGGGCTGGATCACTCAGGGGGCAGGGGTTTGGCCTTTATATTCGCACAGGGGCAGAAGAAGGACAGTGTGCAGGGTGGGGGGAGGGGATTGCCCTCATTGGGCCCTACATGTGTGTTAAGCAGGGTTTTGGGTGACCTTCCTATTCGCACAGGGCAGCAGCAGACAGTGTGCAGGGTTGGGGGGGAGGGATTCCCCTCATATGGGGGTGGATCACTGAGGGGCAGTGGTTTGGGCCTTTCTATTCGCCACAGTGGCACCAGCAGGGACAGTGTGCAGGGTGGGGGGGGAGGGATGCCCTCATTTGGTGAGCTGGATCACTCAGGGGCAGGGGTTTGACATTCCTATGTCGCACAGGGCAGCAGCAGACAGTGTGCAGGGTTGGGGGGGAGGGATGCCATCATTGGGGCTGTATCACTCAGGGGCAGGGGTTTGGCCTTTCTATTCGTCACCAGGGCACCAGCATAACAGTGTGCAGGGTGGGGGGGAGGGAAGGCCCTCATTATGGGCCTACATGTGTGTTAAGACAGGTTGTTTGACCTCACTTGTTCGCACAGGGCTTAGCCAGCACACAGTGTGCAGGGTGGGGTGGAGGGATGCCCTCATTTGGGGCTTGGGGATCACTCCAGGGGCCAGGGGTTTGGCCTTTCTATTTACGCACCAGGGGGTCAGCAGCAAGACCGTGTTGCAGGGTGGGGGGTGAGGATCCCCTCATTTGGGCCTACATGTGTGTTAATCAGGGTTTGGAACCTTCCTATTGCACAACAGGGCAGCAGCAGACAGTGTGCAGGGTGGGGGGGGAGGGATGACTTCATTTGGGGCTGGAATCACGAGGGGCAGGGGGGGTTTTGGCCTTTCTATTTTCGCCACAGGAGCACCAGCAGACAGTGTGCAGGGTGGGGGGGGAGGGATCCCCTCATTTGAGGGCTTGATAACTCAGGGGGCCAGGGGTTTGACCTTCCTATTTCGCACAGGGCAGCAGCAGACCAGTGTGCAGGGTGGGGGGAGGGATGCCCTCATTTGGGGCTGGATCAACTCAGTGGGGCAGGGGTTTGGCCTTTCTATTCGCACAGGGCACCAGCAGACAGTGGTGCAGGTGTGGGGGGGAGGTATGCACCTTCCCCCCATTTGGGGCTGGATCACTCAGGGGGCAGGGGTTTGACCTTCCTATTCGCACGAGGGCAGCCCATGGACAGTGTGCAGTTTGGGGGGGAGGGATGGCCCTCATTTGGGGCTGGAATCACTCAGGGGCCAGGTTTTGGCCGTTTCTATTTCGCTACAGGGCACCATCAGACAGTGTGCAGGGTGGTGGGGGGGGAGGGATTGCCCTATTTGGGCCTACATGTGTGTGAAGCAGGGGTTCTTGACCTTCCTTATTCTCACAGGGCAGCAGCAGACAGTGTGCAGGGTGGGGGGGGGGGGGGGGAGGGGATGCCCTCCATTTGGGGCTGGATCCACTCAGGGGCAGGGGGTTTTTGGCCTTTGCTAGATTCGCACAGAGGCACCAGCAGACAGGCTGTGCAGGGTGGGGGGGAGGGAATGCCCTCATTGGGGGAGGGCTGGATCACTCAGGGGCAGGGGTTTGACGCTTCCATTTCGCACAGGGCAGCAGCAGACAGTGTTGCAGGGTGGGGGGGAGGGATGCCCTCATTTTGGGGCTTGGATCCACTCACAAGGGGAAGGGGTTTGGCCTTTCTATTCGCACCAGGGCACCAGCCAGACAGTGTGCAGGGTGGGGGGGAGGGATGCCCTCATTTGGGGCTGGATCATCATGCGGGGCAGGGGTGTGACCTTCCCTATTCCGCACTAGGGCAGCAGCAGACAGTGGTGCAGGGTGGGGGGGAGGGATTCCCCTCATTTGGGGCTGGATCACTCAGGGGCAGGGGTTTGGCCTTTCTATTCGCACGAGGGCACCAGCAGGACATGGTGCAGGGTGGGGGGGAGTGATGCGCCTCATTTGGGCCTAACATGTGTGTTAAGTCAGGGTTTTGAACCTTCCTATTTCGAATCAGGGCAACCAGCAGGACAGTTTGCCAGTGTGGGGTGGAGGGGATGCCTTGTTTTCAAATTTTGGTGCTGGATAACTCCAGGGGCAGGGTTTTGGCCTGTTCTATTCCGCACAGGGCACCAGCAGATCAGTGTGCAGGGTGGGGGGGAGTTGGATTGCTGCCCTCATTTGGGCCGTACATGTGTGTTTAAAGCAGGGGTTTGACCTTCCTATTCGCACAGGGCACCAGCAGGACCGTGTGCGAGGGTGGGGGTGGAGGGAGGCCTCATTTCGGGGCTGGATCACTCAGGGGCAGGGGTTTGACCTTCCTATTCGCACAGGGCACCACATCCAGTGTGCGAGGGTGGGGTGAGGTCGGCCTCATTGGGCTGATCACTCATTGGCAGGGGTTTGCCCTCCTATTCGCACAGGGCACAGCAGACCGTGGTGCAGGGTGTGGGGTAGGGATGCCCTCATTTGGTCTACATGATGTGTTAAGCAGGGTTGTGACCTTCCTATTCGCACAGGGCAGCAGCAGACACGTGTGCAGGGTGGGGTGGTAGGGATGCCCTCCATTTGGGCTGGATCACCCAGGGGGCAGGGGTGTGCCCTTCCTATTCGCACAGGGCAGCCGCCGCCCCCCCCCCTGCCCCCCCCCCCCCCCACCCACCGACCCCCCCCCCCCCCCCCCCCCCCCCCCCACCCACCCCCCCCCCCCCCCCCCCCCCCCCCACCACCCCCCCCCCCCCACCCCCCACCCCCACACCCCCCCCCCCCCCCCCCACACCCCCCCCACCCCCCACCAGACCCACACCACCCCCACCCCCCACCCCCCCCCCGCCCCCCCCCCCCCCCCCCCCCCCCCCCCCACCCCCCCCCAACCCCCCCCAGCAAAAACCCTCTCCTCCCCAAAAAAACCTCCCCCCACAAAAAATCCCCCAAAACACGTTGTGCAGGGTGGGGGGGAGGGATGCCCTCATTTGGGGCTGGATCAGTCAGTGGGCAGGGGTTTGGCCTTTCTATTTCCGCACAGGGCACCAGCAGACATTGGTTTTTGGCCCAAACAAACTGGGTGGGGGGGAGGGAGTGCCCTCATGTTGGGGCCTACATGTGTGTTAAGCAGGGTTTTGACCTTCCCTATGCGCACATGGCACCAGCAGACAGTGTGGCCAGGGTGGGGTGGTAGGGATGCCCTCATTTGCGAGCTGGATCACTCAGGGGCAGGGTTTTGCCGCTTTCTATTCGCACAGGGCACCAGCAGACAGTGTTGCAGGGAGGTGGGAGGGGAGATGCCATCATTTGGGCGCATAAATGTGGTGTTAAGCGAGGGTTTTGACCCTTCCTATTCGCACAGGTCAGCAGCAGACAGTGTGCCAAGAGGTGGGTGGAGGGATGCCTCTCATTTGGGGCTGGAGCCACCCATCAGGACGGCAGTGGTTTGGCCTTTCTATTGCGCACAGGGCAGCAGCAGACCGTGTGCAGGGTGGGGTGAGGGATGCCATCATTTGGGCATACATGTGTGTTAAGCAGTGTTTTGACGTCCTATTCGCACAGGGCAGCAGCAGAACAGCTGTGCAGGGTGGGGGGGAGGGATGTCCCTCATTTGAGGGCTGGATCACTCAGGGGCAGGGGTTGGCCTTTCTGATTCACACAGGGCACCAGCAGTCAGTGGGCAGGGGGGGGGCCCTCATTTGTGGCTTGCAGCATCGATGTATTCATTTGGCGAATCTGTTTAGTTAAGAGGGACATGGTCCAGAACCTCTTCCTTCCCTATTGGGCCATGGAGGTGCGGACTAGGGTGTCTTGTGGTTGGGGGGACATCCCCCTTTAGCCTGCAGGGGCACCCTGTACCATACCTCTGTGACCGTGGTGGCACCTCTGCCATGGGGTTGCAGCTAACCCCTTGGGCAGGGGTGTCTTTTTCAGGGGTGTGTGGAGGGCTTTGCTGATCGCAGGGATATGTCACGCACCTGGACTATACCCTGTCAATGGCATTGTGTATTTTTGCAGGGTTTGCTGGGTGTTTTTTCTTTTGGTTCTCATCATTTGGGGTTGAATTGTCCCCATGCACTTACCTCACGGGGGTAGTCTGCGCTCCTGTTAAAACGGTGGGCCAGCCCGCTCCCAGGCCCGCGCTGAACTTTGGCTAGGTCCTGCCTCTTGGACGAGCCAGGGAAGAGTCCTCTGCTGGCGTAGGCAGAAAAAGCTCTGTCATCCAGGTAGATGTCCCTTTGGCTGAAGGGAGGCTTTCCTCGACATGGTTGCCATGTATTATAAGCGGCCTGTTTGACTGCCTAGCCACGTGCGTTTGCCGGGGGCGTAGCCACTTGCGTTGCCGGGGGCGTTAGCCACGTGCCGTTGCGGGGGGCGTAGCCACGTGGCGTTCCCGGGGGCGTAGCCCACGTGCGTTCCCGGGTGGCGGTTGCAGGGGGGCGTAGCTACGTGCGTTGCTAGGGTAGTAGGGAGGATGTGGCGATACAGAGCACGAACAGAGAGCTGTGGCACAATGGTCCACGGTAATGGACCCGCTGGTTACAGGCAGCATGGGTTCGAGTCCCGGGACACTGGACTGTATATTGGAAGGGGTTATTGGCCTGTAGATTGGAGAGGGATTGCTGAGGCTTTTGGACGAGCCATTGCGTATAGCGAGCCGAGCTACGTGCGTTGTTGCGTGTGGCAGCGCCGCGCGTACCATTGAGCCCGGGGATCCTTTCTTTTATGTGTGTGGGTACGTAGGGGTTTCAGCAGTGTGGGCATCTTCATATATTACAGACGTCGGTAGGGTGTCGTGCACCTAATGCTTTCTGCTTACCAGATGTACGTGTTGCTGTCCATGGTTTATCAATGGCTGCGAGCTCGTGCTGCGGTTTTCAGAGGGATTGGAATAATACAGTCACCCCCATGATGCACTGCACATTGCATAATCAGCTCTCCACACAGGGCACACTCATATGGAATGCATCCCCACACGGACTCTGGACATGGTAGGGGTAAATTGTCATGTGCACCCCCCACCAGCCCCTTGCCCTTATAGGGGGTACTGACCATTGGTTTGTACTGGCCATTGAGGACCTGCCCAATTTCACCACATTGGTGTGGGTGCTCTGCTCACCATGACGTGTGCAGTGGGGCATCCAGCCCTAGGTCCTCAGCACCGTCCACAGCAGTGGTTACTAGTGTGAGATTGATATTTTCTGCATGGAACCAAACCTTGGACATCTCTGTCTGTTGGGGCATCGGTGTAGACCCATGCCACACCGCCCCCCTCACCCCTGGGTGGCAAACAGGGCCAACCCATCATAATCTGCACATTCTACCTCCCCTTGGAAGGTTGCAACCAGTGAGAGGGCGGGACATTAACCCTAGTCTACTGAGGTGCAGACACCCCACAGGTCAGATCACTGCAGATCCAGGACACATGCATGCCACATGTGGATCAATTCTGACATTGGGACTTGGTAAGAAAATGACAATCCCAACCAACTATCTGTGATTCCCGACTGGTGCAGGCCAACACCCCCTGCAGGCCACTCCATCACATCACCTCCAAGTTTTGCAAACAGGGGCTGCTAGTGACCAGCATGAGATGCCTGCACCCAGACCTGGCGGGTGCCAGCATACACAGCCAGCAGATAAATCTGGGGGGGGGTTTTTTGGGAAAAAAAAAAACCTGGGCCACCCAGGGGAACACCCCTATTTATCACATGACGGTGAACTACTATGTAGACACCATGGGTGGAGCCTAGGACATGCTGTGGTCACTGCACATTCAGGGTGACACTGAAGCTTGCAGCGGCATCTACCGTGGTCACCCTGTCTGGGCAGGGTGGTTGCCTGGCACTACAATGTACCTGTCACTGCCCTTTGCCCTGTGCATATACACCCTGGCCCAGGCCGCCTTATTCCCGACCTCTACCCATGGTACTTTTGCTACGCATTATGCACATTGGGCAGCCCACTACTGGCAACCATTGCTGGCAGTGTGGCCTGTCGACTGTGTTTGCAGCCACCACCACACTGGCTGGACAGACAGCCACCCCCACACCTATGCCAGCATTGTGCTACTGTAGGGGGGTTCTGCAGCCATAACCACCCTAAAACACCTGTCCATGGGCACAGTACAATGCATGGATGTGGTACGACATTACTCTGGTGGAGCACTCCCAAGGGTGTTGGACACTGGCAGGGGCCAGACCTGCGGCACACACCACAGACATCTGACTGCTTGTTGTGGCGCAGCTCAATGTGCATAATGTGCTTTACATCGGACATGGGTTCTACATTTTATCATTGGCAACTTTTAGTGCATGTGTACCATATACCCATGTGTAGGGTGCCATTGCTAAAGGTATGCACCTGCTAGTATTGGGAGTTGACAGCAGGGCCAATTGTCTTACCTCTTCGGGTTTCATTGGCCAATGGGGCCTGTGGGTGGGTGGGTGGGTGTGTGTCACTGTTAGCTGCTGCTTTACGGCAGGGTTTCCACAACTCCCGTCCTGTCATTCCAGGCACTGATCAGGTTTCATGCTGTCCCTCATAAAATAGCATGGGCTACATCAGCATACAGGTGGGGGGGGCATAGTTATGCAGCACAGGTATCTTTATTGGGGGCAGCATGGTAACTGAATGGGGTGGGGCCCTCCAGGACTGCATTTGGGGGACTATGCTCTGGGTAATGCGCCTATATCTGGTGTGGTAAATATTGGCGTTTGTCCATGTGTATGTTCTCAGCAATAAGGGTGGGACCATTCCCATCACAGTTTAGGTGTGGGGAGAATATGTGGGCAGGATTGGCATGGCCCCAGCTGGGATTTGAACCTGTGACATTCTTGTCTTAGAGGCCTGGCTGTGTCTGTTGCACCACACTGAGGCCACAGGGACAATGCGATCCCTGGAGATGGGATACCTGGCCTGACAGGTCAGAGACCCTGCTCTGCACCATTTTACTGTGGACTCATATCGCTTGTATGGAGGCAATGTGCACGTAACCTCACATACAACCTCGCATGAGGGGGCAATCCCCCATTACCAAAGCTGGACAAAAATTATATCATTGGGCAACAATACACGACTCTCCCGCGACTGATCAAATAAATGTGGATGTGTTTTGCAAGGGTCTCCGTTGCGTGATCCCTTCCAAGTATCTTTTCTTTTTTTTGGTTTCGCTTTCCCAGGGAGTGTGTTTTTTTATTGTGGCCCATTGCTATCACTGTTGCCCAGCTGACTTGTGATGTTACAGTTTTCTTTCTGCTATTTTCCACGTTTTATCTGTGTTTTCATGCTGTCCCTCATACATATGCTGACCTACATCTGCCTACCATGGGGGTGGGGCATAGCTATACAGCACAGCATCTTTGATGTGACAGCATGGGACAGGAATGCTGTGGGGCCCTCTCGGGCTGCATTTGCGGGGCTCAGCTTTCGTTGCTGTGCCTGTTTCTGGTGTCTGTGTTTGGTGTGGTGTAAAAATAGACCATGCCTTTGTTCTCTGCATTAAAGGTGTGTCTTTACTTTCACTTTTTAGTGGTGGGTAGGACTATTGTGACTAGGTTGGCGGCAGTCCCAGCTGGTATTTGAACCTGTGACCCTCTGGTCTTACAGGCACTGGCTGTGTCCATTGCACCACACTGGGGCCACAGAGATGGTGCTGTCCCTGGTGTTAGTATGACCTGCCTGGCTGGTCAGGGACTCTGCTCTGCAAAAGGTTTACTGTGGCCTCATTTCCCTTGTATGCAGACAACGGTGCACATACACATCAGGGGGACCTCACAGAGGGGACACCACACCCATATCCGAGCTGGGAAACAAGGATATAATTGGGAGACAGTACAATCCTCTCCCAGGTCATCTCCATTACAGTGACTTTCCCTTTTCGATGGTCTGCGACGCGTGTCGCCTTCCCCCTCTCATTAGGTTTTATTTTGTGCTGTCCAGGGAGTTATGTTCCTTGTTGTCCATTGCCTATCACTGTTTTAACTGCTGATTTATGCTTTTAAAGGGGTTTCCTCTGGTCATTTTTTTTGTATTCTGTGAAATTTCATTCTGTGCAATTGTTTCACAATGCTCACGTTTTGTGTGTTACCCAGGTTTCTCTGTACATTGCTGACGGAAATGGTTTCTCTTACCTTTAAAGATGACTTCAACGGCAGGTTTTCATTCGCGTTGGAATTGAGCTCAGAATTACAGCGCGTTAGTGTGGGGGAGCCTCTCCCCGCCCCCTATCAGCACATTGAACCCTTCTCTCAGCCCAATCTCCACCTTATGCGCTGTTTTAACGCGCCACGGGTTTTTACGATCGTTTAACGCGGTCTACGCGCGTAGTATGACGTTTTCGGTCGTTGGCGCGTGTTTACGCGCGTTATACTGCACTTACGGTCGTTAACGTCATACTACGCGCGTTATTCACGTTTAGTAAACATAGCCCTAAGTATTTAAAGGTCTGAAAACATATCTCCCCTGTCCCTCCTTCCTCTTGCATATACATATTTAAGTCTTCAAGTCTCTTCTCATAAGTCTTCTGACACAGGCTCCAAATCATTTTGGTTGCCTTCCTCGGAACCGTTTCCAGTCTTTTCATGTCCTTTGCAAGATACGGTCTCCAGAACTGAACATCTCCCCTTCTCTTCCCTCCCATAGTAGTGCAGCATCTCTCCTTCCCTTCCCTGCACCCCTCCCCCCCACCCCCCAGTAATCCAGCATCGTTTCTTCCCTGCCTTTCTCCCGCTGCTGCTGCCACTATTTCTCAGTCTTCTGGGCTGCCCAGGTCTCTTTCCTCTTGGAAAGTTCATGTGCCCACAGATGGCAAAAGAGGGTTATGAGGGTAGCCAAGAGGAATGTAGAGAGGGACCAGGAGAGGGTTATTACTTTTGTGGTTGGAAAGGATACTAATTTTTGTAATTTAAACAAACATTGTATTTATTTATTTATTTATTTTATTTAACACTTCTTATATACCGCGCTATTTGTTATCAGTGCGGTTTACATTCAACAACGAGAGCTCAGTGCAGTCAAGACTGTTTGAGTTTACATTATAACAGGTGTTAGAACTTGGACAATACAGGGTAACTATTTACATGTTGTGATATCTTTAACGATATAAATACAGAATAACTATATACACGCTGAGTTTGGTCAGAATAGATGGAGAGTACTTGGTAAGTATACACAGGTTGACATAGAGTACTAAAATATTACATGATGTGAATAGACGTGAAGTGTTTAAGGGTATGAGTGAGATTTCTCTGGGATGGGGAAGCTGATTGAGCAAAATGTAGCAGAAAGAGATGGTGCTTTATTGCCTTCCGAAACTGTAGGAGGTCTTTGATTGTTCTTATTTCTGGTGGGAGGTCATTCCAGAATTTCGGTGCGTAGTGTGCAAAAGCTCTTCTCCTGGTTGTTTGGGTGCACTTTATGGAATCTTTAGGGAAGGTCAATGTGTTGGCTGTTGCTGTCCTTCTAGATCTGATTTGTGAGTTGGTGTAATAAGGTTCTTGAGAGAAATGGGGGCTATGTTGTTGTTTATCTTAAATGTTATCAGTAGGATCTTGTATGTTAGCCTGCAGTATATCGGTAACCAGTGGAGCTCTTGAAGTATTGGCGTGATATGGTCTGATCTGGATAGACCACAGAGGACGCGGGCAGCAGTGTTCATAGCTAGTTGAAGGGGGTTGAGGGTGTTCTTTGGCAGACCATATAGAATTACGTTTGCATAGTCGAAATATGGTAGTATGAGGGCCTGGAAGAAGGTGCGGAAGTCCTTAGGGGTAGCATGGGTTTGAGGTGTCGCAGTGTTCTGATTTTGTTGTAGATTGATCTGGTTATAATTTTGATGTGCTCCTTAAAGTCAAGGTGCTGGTCCAGTGTGATTCCGAGATATCGTATGGTACTTCGAATGGGAAGTTCTGCATCTCTTACTCTTAGGCTGGGTGGAGGGGAGAAATTCTTGTTCCTTGATATAAATAGAACTTTGGTTTTCTTGAAATTTATGTAGAGGTTTTGGGTGAATAGCCAGTCTGTAATTGCGTTGAAGTTGTTGAGAAGATTGGATAAATCCGGGTGTTTGACTTTGAACGGAGTAAATAGTAGCACATCATCAGCGTAGATTAGTGTAGAGATATGTATGTGTTTTTCTTTCATTTTGTTTAAAATGAAAACACATCCCTAGGATGCAGCATTGAAAATGCAGAACACTGCACATTATTGCCCCCTCGCCTAGCTTTGCACTGAGATAAAAATAGATAAAAATGTGTATGCTGTGGATTTCCACGTGTCCTTTTACCCAAGGAAAGGATGGCCCGTTTTCAGCTCTCACATTTTAGCCAGATAAATTACTTAAAAAATTACTTTGATACTAATACTAATAATGGTTGCTCTGTCTTCCTGCAGATTAGAAGATTGTTTCCATTTTATGTCTGGGAGAAAAATCTTAATCTCATTTTGCCATGTATTCCACGTCTGCAAACCCACGGGTCCCTGGCATTTTCCCCCTACAGATTTCTGTAGAGCTTGTTCTTCATCTGCCTTTTCATTCATAAATAGTTAAGAATGATCATACACTCACTCCAAAGTGTAGGCTATAGTCTTTTATGGCAAGCAGTCCAAAGGTACATGGGAATAATCCTTTTTCAAGTGTAAGAGTAAAATTCTGGGTTAGCCACTGAGATGCCTCAGAAACAGGGCCAGCCCGCCTATTAGGTGGCTAGACGGCCGCTTAAGGTGGCAGCTCTTGGTGAGCAGCATGGCGACTTTGTGCCACTGCTTTTGTGCCTGCAATAGGCCATGTGCTTCGGCACACCTGGCCTGCTGCTTCTGACTCCCTTCCAATGCAACTTCCTATTGGAGGGGGGTCAGAAGCGGCAGGCCATGTGTGCGGAAGTACATGGCCTGCCTTGGGCACCAAAGTAGTGACACAAAGCCGCAGCTTTTAAACTGCCGCCATCACTGTCTCCCCAGAAAACAGGATAGGTGGTGGGTGTGGGGGGTGGGCAGCACAGCTGGGGCTCCTGCCTAGGGTGGCAGAAACCCTTGGGCCGGTCGTGCTCTGAGAGACCAACTAGTAGGAATCTACTTGCCTTGCAAGATAATTTCAAAGTATCTGAACTAAAATCTCTTTTTCTTTTTAGTTTGTAGTGGATTCTCCAAAGGGAGAAGACAACACTACAGTAACAGAACAGATATGAAAACAGATTTCAGATGGGATATAGAGAGGGGAGTTTAGATGTTCAAATCAGGATGTGGAAAATTCCCACTCTATTTTATAGGATTCTCTGTCAGATGCAGAGCGTCTTGTAAATTAGAAGCAGGACTGCATGTTGATGTCTCCCTATATCCAGTGGGAGCAGCAATATTAAAAAGCTGAACATGGGGAAAACAAATATACAATGACACCCCGCATGTACATGAGAGCAGCGTGTTAAAATTGCTGCTTCTACTATGTACACACCCTGATCCCTTCCTGCCAGATCACCCACCCCCAACATTGATTCCCCTGACTATCCATCTGATCTCCTATCAATCTATTTGGCCGCCTGACCCCTAGCAGTAGTGCTGAAAGATTACTGCTAAGAGTCATGGCCACTATTTTGGAATCCAAGGACTCACTGTGGATCGCTCCTGCTCACACTAGATACCAGGGACCCTGGTAAGGCTTGGGATGGAACTGAGGGCTGAGGGGGAGACCTGTGGGGAAAGGTTTCTAAATACTGATAGGGAATTCTTGGAGGGGATTGGATGTAAGGGATTGGATGTTTGATGCAAGGGGTGTTAAGATGTAAGGGAGGGATCTGATGCCATGGCAAGGTCAGGGGGATTTATGTGGGGGCTAGTCCTTGGTCTTTACACCTATCCCATCTAGAAAGTGCTTATTCATGCCTGGGGACAGATGTAAAAATGCCAATATTTAGGTTTTTTCAATCAACCTGGATTCCCTTTGTAAGAAGGGGGATTTAAGTCAAAATGGTCTTTGCCCATACGTGCCAATGGGCACATGTAAATGCTGCTATTTACATGTGGGGATGCTTCTAAAATAAAATAGCTACCATAATATTGTAGCCAAGGCTTTTAAAAAATGCATCTTCTACTGATGCTTCTATGTGGAATTTGTTAGAATTCGAGGCACATAAATGAAGGCTGTTCTTGATCGTTTTATATTGAGTTTGCAAGTTAGGATAATGTACAATGCCTTCAGATGCACTAGGATTCCACAAAAGACTCTCAAAACAGAATTAAAGGAGAAAGCCTCAGCTTGATCTCAATTTTGTCAGTGCTATTGTAAGCCTAGCTGCTGCACAAATATTCTTCCCTAAAGCAATCAAATAGGTAGAGCGAAAAAAATAGGGAGCTGCATGCCTGAGGATGCATTAAGAACATAAGATATATCATACTGGGTCAGACCAAGGTCCATCGAGCCCAGTATCCTGTTTCCAACAGTGGCCAATCTAGGTCATACGTACCTAGCAGTTTCCCCAAGGGACACAGGTTCCACAATGCTTGTACTAGGTCAAGCATTGATATCCTGGGTTCCTTCTTAATAATGGTTTATGGACCTTTCCTCCAGGAACTTATCCAAACCTTTTTTAAACCCAGCTACACTAACAGCCTTTACTACATCCTCCGGTAACAAATTCCAGAGTTTGATTACACGTTGAATGAAAAAATATTTTCTTTTATTAGTCTTAAATAGTTTACCCTGTAGCTTCATTGCATGTCCCCTAGTCTTTCTATATTCTGATAACGTAAACAATCGATCTACGTTTACCCGTTCCACTCCGTTCATTAATTTATAGACTTCTATCATATCTCCCCTCAGCCGTCTCTTTTCCAGGTTAAAGAGCCCTAACCTTTTTAGCCTTTCTTCATAGGAGTATCCTTCCATCCCCTTTATCATTTTGGTGGCTCTTCTCTGAACCTTTTCTAATAACGCTATATCCTTTTTAAGATACGGCGACCAGAATTGCACACAATATTCAAGGTCTCACCATGGAACGATACAGAGGCATTATAATATCTTTCGTTTTATTTTCCATTCCTTTCCTTATGATACCTAGCACTCTATTTGCTCTCTTGGCCGCCGCTGCACACTGGGCCGAGGGTTTTAACATGGTATCCACAATGACGCCTAAATCTTTTTCCTGGGTGGTGGTTCCTAATGTGGAACCTTGCATCATGTAACCATAGTTTGGGTTGTTCTTCCCTAGGTGCATAACTTTGCACTTGTCCACATTAAATTTCATCTGCCATTTTGATGCCCAGTCTTCCAATTTATCAAGATCCTCTTGCAATTTTCCACAATCCTCTTGGGTTTTAACAACTTTTGTTAACAAATTTTGTGTCATCTGCAAATTTGATAACCTCACTCGTTATTCCCTTTTCCAGGTCATTTATGAATATGTCAAAAAGCAGTGGACCCAGCACAGATCCCTGGGGTGCACCACTATTCACCTTTCTCCATTGGGAAAACTGGTCCTTTAGACCTACCCTCTGCTTTCTATCTTAGAAAGATAGAAAGCAGAGGGTAGCTAAAAATTGAGTGCGTGCAAATCACTTGTACATGTGTATATACTTACGAGTTAATACACATACAATCAATTTGCATACTTAGCGTTTTAGCCTGAATACAATATGTTCCTAAATAGTTAAGAATGTCATACAAAAACAGAAAACATTTCTTAATTAAGCATGAACCAAGCGTTTTTTTGGCCATGTAACATTCCTAGAAAAATCAACTAAACAAATGGAGCAATGAATAATTACCAATGGTAAATACTGAATGTAGAGCTTAATAGAAAGTGATCAAGAATAATCATTTTTCTACAGTGTAAAACGTTACTGACTCTCTGCTAATGGAAAGCGTGGCCCAGATGATGCATTTGGTTTCAATACCATCATAAGGTTTGCAAGTTTTCCTATACATTTGTTTCCTTTCTTCGCAGTTCAGCAGTGTTGCCCAAACCTTAGAATGTGCAAATACTGTCCTCAGTCCTCAGTCCCCTCTGAATGGTGGAACTTGAGTTGGCATCTAGATACATCACACAAAGCGTTGTGCCTTTTCTTATCACAATGGATAGATAAGTCTAGAGAAGTTGTTGTAGCAGCAGTACTCTAGAGAATAATCTTTAAAAACTTTAATAATAGGCAGCTGGTCGTAAATGTTAGAGATATAATATGTCGAAAGGCAATCAAGGTATGCAGACAGGAAAAAATAGATTATTACTAATTACAACAGATTCCTAACAATGAAGACATTTATAAGAGTATTGCACCAATGTTTTTTTTCTTCAGCCAAATCATATAAAAAGGTGTGTGTTTAAAACAAGAAAGTGGGTTAATGGACATCATTTCTGGTCTGCTATGATCTGTTTGTGGATCAGAATATGTGAAGTCGCATTTAAAAAGGAGACCTGAGTCAAATCAGGGATTCCAGGGTGGAAAGTGCAGAAAAATGCCAGGAATGTCTATGTTTCTTGCCAATTTTGGGAACATAGATGACCCTGATATAGATGTCCATGCTGGCAGCCACATAGGCGTCCCCTTTAGGAAAGCGTGGAGCGAGGACATCCATCTCATGCAAGCTAGCATAAGGGGATGTCCAGCAGCATAGCAAAATAAAAACACGAGCCCCCCAATCCCCATCAGTGTTTGTTAACATATTGCAAAATAAAGGGGCAATTAATGTCGCTGCTTTTCCACACCCTTCAGACATCTGTCTGACAAAAAGGCACTTTTCAGATGTCTGTTCGTGCCTGGCGCAGCCGCGCAGGTATAACCTTAGGCGCGACTCCAGACATCTTGGGCATTTGTGAGATCAGACGGGGGCATCCAGGTTCTTGGGAACACCCCCATGCCTCTGCCACGCATCCTTTCAGACTTGAACGGCTTCATGCTGGGGTCATCCACAGATCCGACTTCTAAAACGACTCTGGAGACATCTCTGTGCCCATTTTCAGACGTTCATAGCACAAATAGGGCTTCCAAAATGTATTTGTAAATTTTATTTAGCAGGTTTTATAGACTGCCTCATCCTTAAATTGAAGCGGTTTACATTACAGCTCAACATTTCTACAGTATTACATGTTTACAGTATCACAGTATAACAATAACCTCCTATTTTCTTGATTCTGCCATGCAAATAGTGGGGCTTTACATCCCGGTGGGACATCCGGCCCTTTATTTGCAGGGCCCATTTTCTGCCTCATGTGCTCCCCACACGCACTGAACCATTGTGTGGGGAGTGCTGGATGGGGGCGGAGAGTGGGCAGAGCCGGGGCAGGCTGTAGCACCCGGACGTACAGGGCCGATTCAGGTCACGGCCATGTATGTCCACCAGTGGCAGTCCAGATGTGGGGTTTATACCACCTCAGAGGTGGTATAAGCACCAGGTGTGGCAGCAGGTGGTCCATGTAACCCCATCACATAGCCAGAGGAGGGGCAGGTGAGTCCTTGCCGCCTGATCTGGTCCTGGCTGCCCCCGCCAGGGTCAGGTGGTGGGGAAACAATGTTAGGCTCTGTGGGGGGCATTCGCCGTTCCTGCTGGATGTCCAGGTGCCATGACGATGGAACACCACAGCAACGGCACACCGGCAGGAGCATGGGCAGGCTGGCCATGCTGCAGTGAGGACGTCTCCTACGGCACTTCATGGGCACACTGGGCCATCTCAGTGCCTGATCCTGCAACTGCAGGAATGTCTGGCTCCTGTAGTGCAGAATCGGGTACGATCTGAGCCCATCCTGTTCTTGTGCGTCCGGATGGCCCGGACATGCCCCTTACTGAATTGAGCTCCACGTGTATGTTTGAAAGCACTATATGACCCTTCATTTTTTAAATAAAGGTAAAAAGGAATGTACAATGGAGTGTATTTGTGGAAAGGTTCTTTAATAAAGGTCTGACTACCCATCCCAACGGTTTATCTGTTTTTCCCTAATTACAAAATCATGCATAAGATGTAATCAAAGCAAAACCTGGGTCAGAAGCTAATGTTGTTGTTTAAAGTGTACATTCAGAAAAAGTGAATGATCTAAGAAAGGGATGTACATGGGCAAAATAGTTTGGGTTCATTTTTGGATAGTTTTGACATGTTCATCATTTTCCGGTGTTTTTTTTTTTATTCAGACATCTTTTGTAATAAGAACTATTAGCTTATGTTAGACCTTTTTAACATGTGCAAATTGATTGTATATTTATTAATTTGTAGGTTCAGCATTTGCAAAGGCACATTTTAGATAATATGTGGAGATCGGAATTGAGACGTCAACTTTGTAAAGTCCATAGTTCTAGCAGTATTTTAGAAAAGGCTCGGCTAAACATGGAACCTCTTCTAAAACAGAGCAGGGGTGCATGTATATTTGTTGATATGTGAAGCTAGAGAACACATTTTGTACATCTATACGTGAAAAAAAATCATCGGGGAAAATTTGGCAACTTCCATGTGTAGGTGCTGATACTTACAGGTGTATGTCAGCCATTTTGCAAATCTGCATATATAAATGCCGTCAATTAACCAGAGGCATCAGAAATGGATGCGCTACACAAGCCCTGGTCACACCAAAACCTCGTTGCCACAATCACTGGCCTTCCCCTCCTGTCAGCCCATGGGGATCCGATCTCATGTGGGCAGACAAGGGGAATGGCAAGATGGTGAACTGGCAGGCAGTGGACTGCCCGTGGGGATCCCATCCCCCATGGGCAGAAGAGCACTGTGATTGTGGCAAACAATCCTCCTGTCTGCCAACAGCAGATTGGATCCCTGCAGGCAGACAGGAGGGGAAGGCCAACCATCACAGCTGAACTCAGTGTGGCTCTCTGAGGGGTGGAGCTTGGCCCCCTAAAGAAAATTGTGTTCCACTGCCCCTGCAATTAATTACAGATGCCTCTATCTTTAATTTCAAGTTGGAGGGGGAAATGAAACAACAGGAGATTAAGGAGGATAAACCCTTAATTCCACCTGTAAATGGCTGGCCAAAATAAGTACTTTTTAAAACATAAATGTGCCATGGAACAGCTATAAATTCATACATGGACAATTGCAGTCATACATGTGTATTTCCTATATGAAATGGGAAATATACGTGTAGATATTTGACCTGCCCAGACCACTTCCTAACCACGCCCCCAACATGCTCCCTTGCAATTTCTATGTAGTGAGGACATCCACATGTAAATACAACCCTTTCTATAATTGCATTTCCATTTGGATGCTATTTCATAAGAACATAAGATATGTCATACTGGGTCAGATCAAGGTCCATCAAGCCCAGTATCCTGTTTCCAACAGTGGCCAATCTAGGTCATACGTACCTAGCAGTTTCCCCAAAAGACACAGGTTCCTCAATGCTTGTATTGGGTCAGACATTGATATTCTGGGTCCACTTTAATAATGGTTTTCTGACCTTCCCTCAAGTAACTTGTCCAAACCTTTTCTAAACCCAGCTACACTAACAGCTTTTAGTACATTCTCCGGTAGCAGTTTCCAGAGTTTGATTACACATTGAGTGAAAAAATATTTTCTCTTAAATAGGTTACCTTGTAGCTTCATTGCATGTCCCCTAGTCTTTCTATATTTTGATAGCGTAAACAATCAATCTACGTTTACCCGTTCCACTCCATTTATTAATTTATAGACCTCTATCATATCTCTGCTCAGCTGTCTCTTTTCCAGGTTGAAGAGCCCTAACCTTTTTAGCCTCTCTTCATAGGGGTATCTTTCCATCCCCTTTACCTTTTTGGTGACTCTTCTCTGTACTTTTTCTAATAATGCTATATCCTTTTTAAGATATGGCGATCAGAACTGCACACAATATTGAATGTGCGGTCGCACCATGGAACAATACAGAGGCATTATAATATCCTTTGTTTTATTCTCCATTCCTTTCCTTATGATACCTAACATTCTATTTGCTCTCTTGGCTACCGCTGCACATTGGGTGGAAGGTTTTGACATGTTATCCATGATGATGCCTAAATCTTTTTCCTGGGTGGTGGTTCCCAATGTGGAACCTTGCATCGTGTAACCATAGTTTGGGTTTTTCTTTCCTAAGTGTATAACTTTGCACTTGTCCTCATTAAATTTCATCTGCCATTTGGATGCACAGTCTTCCAATTTATCAAGATCCTCTTGCAATTTTCCACAATCCTCATGGGAATTGTTTTTTGTCATCTGCAAATTTGATAATCTCACTCATTATTCTCATTTCCAGGTTATTTATGAATGTGTTAAAAAGCAGCGGACCCAGCACAGATCCCTGGGGTACTCCACTATTCACCTTTCTCCAATGGGAAAATTGGCCATTTAGCCCTACCCTCTGCTTTTTATCTTTTAACCAGTTCCTGATCCACAATAGTACACTGCCTCCTATCCTATGGATTTTTAATTTTGCCAAGATTCTCTCATGAGGGACCTTGTCAACTAACTCACCTTTGTCTCCCTGTTTATTCGCACCTTCAAAAAAACATAACAGATTAGTAAGACAAGACCTTCCTTAGCTAAAGCCATGTTGGCTGTCTCCCATTATGTCATGACTATCTACATGTTAAGTAATTTTGTTCTTTATGATGATGTCTACCATTTTTACGGGTACTGATGTCAGGCTCACCAGTCTATAGTTTCCCGGATCACCCCTGGAACCCTTTTTAAAAATTGGCGTTACATTGGCCATCCTCCAGTCTCAACATCTCAACATCTTCCTCAGTAAAGACCGAAGCAAAGAATTCATTCATTCTCTCCGTCATGGCCTTGTTCCCTCTTAGTGCCCCTTTTACCCCTCTATCATCTAATGGTCCAACTGACTCTCTTACATGTGTTTTGCTACGAATGTACTTGAAAAGTCTTTATTACATGTTTTTTGCTTCTGCAGCAAGCTTCTTCTCAAATTCTCCCTTTGCCTGCCTTATCAATGCCTTGCATCTAACTTGCTAGTGCTTCTGTTGTTTCCAGTTTTCATCATTTGGCTCCTTTTTCCACTTCCTGAAAGATGCTTTTTTGGCAACAACAGCCTCTCTGACCTCACCTTTAAACCATGCTGGCAGTTTTTTGGACTTCCTTTCACTTTTCTTAAAGCGTGGAATACAGTTGTTCTGGGCTTCCATGACAGCATTTTTAAACAACACCCAAGCTTGATGTAAATCTTTAACCTTGGCAACTGCTCCTTTTAGTTTTTTCTTAACTACTTTCCTCATTTTAACATAGTCTCCCTTTTGAAAGTTAAAAGGTAGTACTGTGTAAATGTAAATGCCCGATTTTACTTGTGGAAATTTCAAATAAGACTTTTAAAATAACCCCTCGTATTTCTTAAGACTTACCAATAAACTTAATGCGTGCTAATGATTGCACATCTCTGAATATAATCAACTTGCGTCAACAGTTAAGGCCTGCTGGTGGACTTAACAGAAGAACGGATTTGTTATGATATGCAAATGTTGCTGTTCACTCTAAATGTTAGCATGATTAACATGCTCTCCATGAGAATGGAAAGCTTAAATACAGCATTCAGACAGGGAAAGTAATTTATTTTCTCTGTGATCCAACATGAGAAAGATTAAGAGTACACAGCTTTTCGTCCGCCTTTTGAGAGTACACAGTTTCACATTTCTGTACTATACATCTCGAGACACTTTTCAAAACTCAATAAGGCTGAATTCCTTTTTATGAAATATCCACAGAAAACAGAAAAGGCTAAGCGCAAAGTACTTCAGATTAGGTCACTAATTTGAAATCCTGATGAACGCTATCCCATAAGGCCTGTGCAGTCTTAGCAAAACTGAGTAATGGTTCAAAGGCCATTCCTTCAATGTGTTTGTTTATGCCGTACAAAGTTCAAAGAGCTGACCTTTGGCAATGGTAGCAGTAAATATTACTTCCCATAACAATTTCTTTTCGTTAAAATAACAAATTACAAAAGGTTTGGTTGGCTGGATTATTGAAAGATGGAACAAAGCTGACGATAAATGCTAATTGACCATGAACCAGGTATGAAAAAAATATGCTTCATGCCTAATTGGCTAGGAAGACATGGCAACTTCGGTCATATTAAAGTGGGATGTGGCCTCCCTACCAGAAAGATGGTTCTGGAACCTGACTGTGCTTTAGATAAATTTCTCAGTACAAATATTTGTTAAGTGTTTTTATTTTATGTATCTTATGGGCTCAGAGCTGAACTTAGGATGACGTGCTGAAACCCTGCTTTATAAATGAGTTAGAGTGTGATCTCCAAGGGTTCTGATACTGACATAAATCTTGTTTAGGAGTTCTGTTACTCTAAGGATCCATTATTTGGTCCTTATGCTCTTCTCAGCGTACAGATTCTCCTGCATATTATAAAATCGTAGCCCAGGGTTGTCAAACTCCAGTCCTGGAGGACCACCTTGGGGGCAGTGCATGCAAATATATCTCATGCATATTCATTAGGGCTATCCTGAAAACCTGACTAGTCTGTGGTCCTCCAGGACTGGAGTTTGACACGCCTATCTTACTGTGTAGTTTCATTATTTCGTAAAGCAGCATTTAATTTTGAATATGTAAAAATAGATTATAATTGATACTTTTTACTAGACTGACACAATATATACGTGACTCGCTTTTGAAAGCTATGTTTCTTTTCTCAGGTCAGCAAAGAAACTGCGCAGTTACACTGCAGTTACTTCTTTTATGAAAAATAGGAAATGTCGTTTGACAATGGCTAGAGAGTAGCTGCTTCTGCTTTAATAACTTCTGCTTATTATTGGATCAGAAAACATTTAGCTCTGATATCTGGAGGTGAGATCCTCTCATGGTGGAAACAGTGCATGTGCGTGGATACGTCTGAAACTGTTTTTTTAATGGCTGCTTGTGAAACACCATCATAACTTCAAGTGTGATTGCTGGTTCTCTGGATAGATTACCATCTGAAGATCTATGGGATTAGGGATATTTATGTCTGAAACCTTTCTAGCAAATGCCGGAAGCTATATGTAACTTTTATCTGTCATTGACCCTTTTCAAGGTCACATGGCAGTTACAGACCAGGAAATAAAAATGTCGGTGTTTATAAAAACGGAACCACTGTTGAGTTTATATGATATGAGTGTTTGTGTTGGGGGATAGCTAGTGATACACCCTAAATCAATACTTTATAGTGTCATAGGATGAGAAGATCTTTTGGACCACAAATACTTGATGCATGGTTTGTGTCCCATAATAAAATTATTAGAGCTGAATATTGTTTGCTCCTATTGACCTGGAAGTAGGTGTTGGCATGAATTTTGGACTTGACGGCACACACACACACACACACACACACACACTGTTTCCTTCCACTGTTTTGCATAAGAAGCAAATTCCTTGTCTGCTTCCATGGCTTAGACAAGGGACAAACAATCTCCCTTTCCTGACATGTATAGAAAAGACTGTAAACAATGTGAAGAAAGTTTTCCGTTTTGCAATTCTTTTCACAATGGATATCCTACATATTTTGGAAACTGAAGGATCTCCCCAAATTTCAAACCAGGAAAGGGGATATAGACCTTATCACAAACTAATTTAATACATTACTTATATTTCACAATTCCAGATGGGTCTTTTTAAGTGTTTTACAAACAGTGACATATACAAGATACACAAAGCATCACAGAGAATAAAAGAATTGGTAATGTACCATATGTAATGTATATAAAGCATTGCAAAAAAAAAAGAAATAGAAATACTCCTTTGAAGGCCTCAGTTGCCCAACTAGTATAAAAAACGTGGGGCCGAGTTTACTAAACATTAGTGGGTGCCAATGGGAGGTAGTGTGCGCTATTTGCTGTTGTGCTCATCGGAAGAACGTAGGTGTGGTGGCAGTTAGTGTAAGCCAACATTTTTAGCGGATGACTTCAAAAAACCACAAACATCCATCCATGCCCATAAACAAGCCATAATCAACATAAATCCCCATAAGCACCCTATCTCATCCATAAGCATATGATAATCAATGTGAAATGTAGGTCAATGGCCTCATTCAGCCTCCCAAGGTGTGTATGAAGTAGGAGAGTTATATGGTCACCTTCATATGCACCCAGAGTCCCATATTAAGACTAGCTACATGCACCTGGCACATAGGTTTTTATGAGGCCATAAATCTCTAATGATAAGTAGCCAGGACACAACCATGAACTACAAATATAGGGGAATGTCAATTGTGATGCCTATCCCCATTGGTAACATAAGAACATAAGACATGCCATACTGGGTCAGACCGAGGTCCATCAAGCCCAGTATCCTGTTTCCAACAGTGACCAATCTAGGTCATACGTACCTAGCAATATCCCCAAAAGACACAGGTTCCACAATGCTTGTACTGGGTCAAGCATTGATATCCTGGGTCCATTTTTAATAGTGGTTTATGGACCTTTCCTCCAGGAACTTGTCCAAACCTTTTTTAAACCCAGCTATACTAACAGCCCTTACTACATCCTCCGGTAACAGATTCCAGAGCTTGATTACACGTTGAGTGAAAAAATATTTTCTCTTATTTGTCTTAAATAGTTTACCCTGTAGCTTCATTACATGTCCCCTAGTCTTTCTATACTCTGATAGCGTAAACAATTGATCCACGTTTATCCGTTCCACTCCATTCATTAATTTATAGACCTCTATCATATCTCCCCTCAGCCGTCTCTTCTCCAGGCTAAAGAGCCCTAACCTTCTTAGCCTCTCTTCATAGGAGTAGCCTTCCATCCCCTTCACCAATTTGGTGGCTCTTCTCTGTACTTTTTCTAATAACGCTATGTCCTTTTTAAGATACGGTGCCCAGAATTGCACACAATATTCAAGGTGCGGTCGTACCATGGAGCGATACAGAGGCATTATAATATCCTTTGTTTTATTCTCCATCCCTTTCCTTATGATACCTAGCATTCTACTTTATTTGCTTTCTTGGCCGCCGCTGCACACTGGGCGGAGGGTTTTAACATGTTATCCATGATGACTCCTAAATCTTTTTCCTGGGTCGTGGTTTCTAATGTGGAGCCTTGCATCGTGTAACTATAGTATAACTAAAGAAGGAAAGATTTCCACATACAGACAGTAAGAATCCAAGTTCTAAAACATTTCTGACTGATTATATTTTAAAAAATTAGGGAAAAGAAGTTTCCTTCCAGAGCTGAGTGACCAAAGGCAGCATGAGTGGTGGCTGGTTGGGGCATCCTTGGGCTTTGGAAGGACAGTGGGAACAGTGGCAGTGTTCATCTTTCTGCATCTGCTAAGAACTTTAACTTTTACTGTTTGGCTTTGTGGCCGCAGGCACCCAGCTATGGACATGTGAACACCCCTTTGATGCCTCATTGGTGCTGGTTCTGGGCCAGTCCAGGTTGCTTCTCTGTTTGAAGGTTTGAGTGCAGATGTACCCAAAGGTTCCAGCAAGCAAAAGAGCAATGGGAAGTTCATCGATTTTTACAGTGCCTTCAGTAATAACTGGACTAATGGATAAACAGCTGGTGCCCAGGACTTCTGTAATGAAGGTAACATCAGTCTGCTCTCCTGGTTTGTTTTTCTCCACCATTTTAGGAGCGTCTTAAAGCCCCATATCTAGGACTCCAGTACTCCACTGGCTGACAGATTTAAACATGCTGTAGGGAAGGTTCTTCCATCTCCAATAGAAGTGGTGAGTGGAGGTCCTGACCTGTTGGGTTAATCTTTTATTAGCAAAGCTTCTGCTTCTATTTCTAAGGCTATTCCATTTTCTGCTTTTGATTTGTTCTGCAAGTTTCAGATGTGCCTGATAATGTAACATTGTTAGACATTTGAAAGATGGTATCGGAAACTAACGTTATGTTAAAAGAAGCAATAGACCGACTTCTGTTTTCTCTCAAGAAACTTTCTAAATTTAAAGCTCGTGTAGAAAAAATTCACCAGGTGGAGGAAAGGATGGATAAGATGAGTTCTCAGTTAACTGCTCTTCAGTTGCCTGGTATTTCCAGTATTAAAGATTATGGCCCAGTATTCAAAGGCATTACACAATTCACTGCAAACCGTGGAAATGCCGCTTAGCGGGATACTCAGTGTCGCTAACATGGTGCCGCTGAAAATCCACAGGCGCTGTTGCTACACACGCTGATGCTATGCAGTTAGCTTCGGGACATGTCGTGGACATTATAGGGCAGAGTGGAGGCGATACCCGTCACTAACGGGGCAGTGGCGATATTGAGCCGCTGCCCCGTTAGCGACGTGTGGATAAAGTCAGGTGCAGCAAATGCTGGCCTAACAGTCCATGGAAGCTAACTGGATAGCGGATCCATATCGCCGCTGCCCAGTTAGCTTTCAAGTCTACAGCTACCAGAGATATTCAATGCCGGTGGGCAGATATAGCCCCGACATTGAATATTCGGGGTTAAACTTCAACAGCGATGGCTATGTACTTTAGAAACGCTAGCCACCATGGCTGAATTTCTCCCCGGTATGATTTTGAATAGGCAGCTGCAATTTCTTAAAAATTCGTTCTGCAGTAGAAATGTAAGATTTTTAAATTTCCCCAAGACACATGATTTATCTCCTCTTATCTTACTTAGAAAATATTTGAAGGAGACATTATTGTTTCCTAGTTCCGAGTAGATTGTTATTTCTAATTGCTATTATATATGGGATAAGCAGTTGGCTGATGTTGCTACTGGTGAGGTCCAGGTGTTAACAGAATTAGGAAATACTTTAATGTTTTAGAATCTTCCCTAGATGAGATTTCTACAAGATCCACTTTGGTGGCAACCTTCACCACTCTAGGTGATAAATTTCCTATTTCGAAGCTATATTTTTAGCTGTTCTGTGGCTCGATGTCGATGATGGTCCCTGATGTTTCACCTGTCACTCAAACTCATAGAAGAATTTTTTGTAATTGACGTCATGAGTATTATCTGTAGGTGGAAGTTTCTTTTTACATTTTTCCTGTAAATGCCTGATAATGTTTCAGGCAACACCCTTTCTGTGGAAACGTATTTCCTGATGTTGCTTTTAAATTTTCCTCCTTTCGGCTTCATATCATGTCTTCTAGTTTTATAGCTTCATCGTCTTTGGAAATAGTTTGTTTGCTCATTAATACCTTTCAAGTATTTAACAGCTGTAGCTTATGTTCCCTGCCAGCCTTTCCTCTCCAAACATTCTCTGTTTAGTTTTTGCCATTTTAAATCCTTGACCATCAATGGAATGAGCTAATTAATGAGTGGAGTGAAGAACATGCATTGGATGATCCCACTCACATGGCTCAGAAGTACCTTGGCCCTTGTCTTAATAACTTTAAAGGTCAAGCATAGAATTTTGAAGGAGATTCTCAATTTTAATAGGTGTCATTGTAGAGAGATTAATAAAGGGATGGCTCTGTTTTATCTTCTGGCTCTGGTGATTACTTTGGCCATCTTATTCTGCACTATCTGAAGGCCTGCTATTATCTACTTTCTGGGTGCCAGGTATAGTGTGTTACAATAAACCGGGTGTGACAGGACATCTACCTGCATCACTGTTCTGAGGTCGGATCTTCATAAAAAAGTCCTCTGCTGTCTTCCTAGCTGCAGATTTAGAAAAGATATTCAAAGGAACTGTGGCTACTTGAATCTCTGTACTGAACGTGTAGTTGATGATGACACCAAGTTTTAACCTTCTATAGGTAGAATTTGGGTTCTCCTCCTATACAAACAGGAAGGTTAAGGGGATGTGCACCCATTTTACCCCCTCCCCCCCCCCCCAGAATAAACCTGTTGTGCTTTATCTACCCAGTCATCACTGAAAAACAATCATGGAGATGCTGGCAGGTTTTCTCAGGAATTCCTTCAGCAGGGCTGGCCCAACCACTAGGCAGGCTATGGTTGACAGACGTCAAGGAGTGACAAGATGGCACCAGCACAGGAAAACAGCTTTAGCCGTTTGGCACTTTAAAATTTGGAGCATGTAGTGTGGGCCATCAAGCACACGCTGGCACTCAAAGGTCTGTCATGTCTTGCCCCCTCCAACAGGAACTTTGCATCGGAGGGTGCGGGGCATGGCAGACTTTTGAGTGCTGCAGGCATTTCCTTGAGGGCCCTGCACCACGTACTCATGGGAGTATGTTTACTTAAGGGCGGTAAGGGAGCAACGGATAACGAGCATAAATGGCAGCATTAAGGGTGCTTGTGAGCGATAAAGGACGGGGCAGGGAGTCGGTATTCTGGCGGTAAGGGTGCTTGGCTCCATTTATCGGGTGCTAACAGGACACCAGGCGCCATGGTGTCAAGCATGCACCTTAACGCCTGAAAATGGCAGTCATCTTAACACAAGATAAGAGAGCCCCTGCGAAAGTCGCATTTTAGTGATGGATGGAAGGAAAGGTAAGAGCTGATGGACCTGTAGATCCATATGTATTCTACGTGTCAGTCAGTAAGTGGGATGAGCATGTGGGAGGCAGCTATACTGTATCAGTGAGAGGGTGCCAATTTAATATGCTGTAATGGCTGTTTGTGGCACAGGATTGAGAAGAAGTATCTCCAGTGGAGCGACAACCCCTACAATGTGGGCATCAAAAGGTTGACCGAGCAGGAGTGGTGATGTGCCGATAATTCATAGGAGAGGTGTGAGTGATACCTCCAATGAATGAACTTTTCCTGTGTGAGCCATGGGGTAGCAGCTGGCAGGAGAATACATGACTGTACATAACGGGCATATGCTGATGGATGGGCTGAGGGATGGATGGTGGCAGATGAGAGTGCATCATGGCCTTGCTGCCGCCGTGTACTCAATATATACAATCTAAATATACAATCAAATGTATATTTAGATTTGAGAGCCTAAATCCAATGTATAGTGTACCTAATTGCTATTTCCTGTTTTATGCAAATCATCGCCCAATCGAAATCTGTATCCTAAAAATCAATGTATTGTACGATACATTATGATTCTGTAAAGTAAACCGCTGCTGATCGTAGGAAGCAGCGGTATACAAATGTTTACTAAATAAATAAATAAATAAATGTGACTGCACAAAAGTCATTGTAGTGTGTGTGATAAATGTGTACCTGTTCCACGGGGAAGTTCCAATACCAGCTATTTGGCTATGACAGTTATGCAGCTTTTCTAACCACCATCCAATCCTCCTGACACATGTGCATTTAATAACTGGAAAGGGGTCTCTCATATTGGGCATATGGAGGAAGTAGGGACGTGTGATTATCCCTGCAGGATACCCCAGGAGTGGAGTGTGGCTGTTTGTACTGCAGACATGTGATGGAGCCAATGATGTCCAGTCAGAGTTATGAGGAAATATACCAACCATGGACAACTCTTGTACATCTGTTGGGCGAACATCTCAGACCCTTTGCAGTGAGCTACAGCAAAGCCTATAAAGTCATACTGTCAGATGGGCATGATTGCAAAGTGCAGATTTGCATACCCAATGTGCTATAGTAACACATTAAAAAGTATAAGAATGTGTGTCCTCCATTCAATGCAGACCCTGGCAGTATATTGACGTGAGAGTCCCCAGCAAAAAAGCGAACAAGTGGGAGCCAAACCCTAGTCTGTCGCTTACCAAGCCAGTGCTCTAACCATTAAGCTACACCTACATGGCACTGTCTAGAAGCAAAGAGACTGCAGCTCTCTGCCTGCAATGGGTGAAACCCAGGACAGGCAACAACATGGCTGTCACAGTCTGAGACAGTGGTACACCACACATAGGACTTGCCTACAGTGGCGCACATGCAGTACGCACTGCACTGCTCATTCAGTATACTAGCTGCATAACAGACACACTGCTGCTGAATACATCCCTTGTCCAAAGGCCAAGCCACATGTGAGGTCAAGATGCCCGTCCCCCACTGTACCTCCAATGCCAAACCACAGTCTCATGGAGATGCCTTCTGCGCTGCTGTGTGGCAGTAAGCACCGAAGCAGCACTTGTGCATGGCGTGCAGTCACTTATCACCTGCTGTACAAAGCAGGATATGCACACAAGCACATACACCTAACGCAAACCACATTCATGACCACTGCGATGCATCGCTGACCATGCTGCCCTCCTCTTGGGGCCATGCACATGCCTACTATCATCAGAGATGACAAGCAAGTACTGGCAGAGCCAGCCCAAGGGTTTCTGCCACCCTAGGCAGAAACCCCAGCCATGTTGCTCACCCAGCTGCTGCCGATTCCATCAGGGGGAGGAGGGCAGCAGCAGTATTTCAAAAGGTGGCGGCTTTCTGCCACTGCTTTCTTCCCTGTGGCAGTCCACGTCCTTCAGCACACATGGCCTGCTGCTTCTGAACCCCTTCTGTAGAAGAGGATCAGAAGAGGAAGGCCATGTGTGTTGAAGGACATGGCCTGCCGCGCGAAAGAAAGTGGCAAAAAGCTGACGCCTTCTGAAATACTGCTACTGCCGCCTCTCCTCCCCACAATGGAATTGGCAGCAGCTGGGGGGGGGGGGGGAAAAGTGGCATGGCTGGTCATGTGTGCTGCCACTGCCACCCACCAGGGCCAGCTGCCCTAGGCGGCTGCCTAGCTCATGGGCCAGCACTGGGTACTGAGCAATGCTCCAGTGATCACAGTCACCCTATAGCTGCAACTGGGGCCCTGTGTGCCATAACCGGTCAGCCCCACCAGTACCCATGATGCACTACACAATCTGAGCACATATGCAACTGATGGTTTGTCTCATGGCGGTTTCTCCAAATGAGTTAGTTTTGCGCGTACCATGACAGTCGTAAGCCTCACTTCTAAGCCAGGGCATGGGGAGTATGATCTCAGTCTCTCAAATTTACTGCTAAGGCTCAGCATAGTACTTGCATCGTGCCAAAGAGAGCCTCTTGCTGGAGTTCGTAAGATGTAACATGTATGGGTAGTTTGTCAAGATGGGCTTGGGAATTCTTTATCAAGCCTGTGGCACCTAACACGATGGGAAATATTTCTGTATCTTTCTGCCACATTTTCTTGGTCTCTGACTACATTTCCTGGTATTTCAGGATCTTCTGCCTCTCCATGCGATTCACAGAGTAGTTGCTTGGAATTGCACCTCTACTATCAATGCTGTTCTGGTAGTTTTCTCCTAAACAACTATATCTGGCTTCCACACATCGAGCTTTTATTGGTCAGAATGGGAGTATCCAAAATGATCATAACCTCCTCATTCTCTGTAATTCTCTGAGGGTCATGATCCCAGTGCTTTTCAGGCATAGTAATGTTGTAATGGTTACAGATTTTCCAATGGATGAGGCGTGCTACTTTATTATGTCTTTCTGTATAGAAATTTTCTGTCATCAGAATTTCACAGCCAGCTATGAGTTGAGTCACTGTTTCCAGATCTTCTTAGAGAATCCCATTTGGAGAATGCAGTGATACATCACATCTACTCTGTATTCTGCCATGCCAATGTGTGCTTCATGCACATGACAGCTGCCATATGTGCAAATGACCTGTTTCTGCAGTCACCCTGATTGTAAGGGAGGGCTCACAGCACCTGATCCCCAGAGAAAGACCTGCAATAGATGGACTCTCCAGGTTCTTGAGCAGATCTCTGTCTCTGCCCGTGTGCTGCAGGTATTGTCTGAAGTGTGTGATGCTAGTCACGTGTTATGCTATACAATTGTGGCATGCCGGAGTGGCCTGTCTTATCTGTAACTTGTGTCCTGCACCTGTTGGCCATGGACTTTCCTATAACATCTCCTATCATTCCCTAAGGCAGCTGCAGCTGTTGACAAAACCTGTATGGTATTGTTCCTTGCACGCCTACCTGAACCTCAGTATTCACCTCCAGACACTGCCATCCCATATGTTGGTGGGCAATGCAAAGGCCAACATGACATCCTGTGCCACATCTCAGAGGTCAGTGTCCCACTGTCCCAATCAGGCACATAGGTGCATTTTGGCTCTCATTTGTGGATATAGGTAATGTGCTGCTGGATGTTTTGGCCAGCGATCAGTAGATAGTGTCAAAGTGGTGTTTCTTGTGTGCAGATGTGCTTGATATGTACCCCCCTGTATGTGCATTCACTGCATGGAGCACAGAGACCCCTCTCTTGCACTCTGCGAATGCAGCATGGGACAAGAGCTATGTGCATGCAGGGAAATCACAGATCCCTGCCAGGGTCACCAACTAAGTATATGGATTGCATATTCACAGACGCCAACCCTCCCCCTGAACCTAGTTCCCTATAAACTGCAGCTATGCAAGGTGGGCTAACACTGTTGCCACGGATATAGCTGTTATCGCAGTTGGCATTAATCTGCCCTCTCACCTGTGCAAATGAGTGTATCCTGAGACCTAGAGACTGGGTCTGAGGTGAGGACTGCAGCACACACATGTGTCTCCCCTGCTCACTCCATTCAAGCCAGCTGACGATTTGAGAGCTGCACAATAGTGTCATGTTGGGAGGTAAGTGTAGGGGAATGCCGTGGGTTTGGGCCTTGTCAATGGTGCATTACAGCATCACAGTCACAGGTTGCAACTCCATCCTGCAAACTAACCTTCTGGGTATGTGGGGTTGCTTTATAACTGATCTGCAGCATGTTGTATGCACAGCCATTGTGCATGGGCACCACGTGCATGCGCAGTGCACTGTTGAGCTCACACTACTCCGGAGACACATGCAGACACACATACACACTCTCACACACAAAGTTTCCAAAAGTGGTGCAGGTTGGCATTCCTACCTGTTCCTTAGGCCTCTTTGATGCTCCACCATTGTCAATGCCAGCTCAGTGTGCAGATGCTATTAACACACTTTGCAATGCTCAGGCACTGACAACTCCTGCTCAGTGTGCTGCTGCTATTATTGTGCTCTTCCATCCATCCAGTCTTGATTGGTTCTCAGTCTGGCAGCTGAGTGTGTGGATCTTTGCTGGATGAAATGTTGAAGATTGCACATGCTGATACAGTTCTGGAAATGCAGGCTAAAGTTAATGCACCAGGACATACATTTTCTGATCCACAGGCTGGTCTTGAATCTGTGACCCTTCTCTCAGACATCACTGGCCATGTGTTTGGAGCCATAGAGCAGTTATATAGGTTTATCATTCCATGGGTATATATGTGGTCATTGTCATGATGCCTGCGGGCATGAGTTGGGATATGCCTATGTCAGCTTAGATCTCAGCAGGCTCTGTGCCATACTTATTTATTTATTTATTTAATTGGATTTCTATACTGCCTTATCATACAATCAAAGCGGTTAAACAAACAAAAATACAAAAAAGTGAAGGTGAAAATAATCAATGATAATATGTACATAGTTTGATGAGAATAGGATATAGTGTCTTGGAATCAGTTGTGCTATCTACATTGTGAGCTATATTATAATGTGAGCTATTATACAACATATATATGATTGTTCTTTCTAATAACCGTAGTATTCAGTAAACAGAACAGTTTTCAGTTGCTTCCTAAAGTCATTGAGGTCTTGATTTGCTCTTAAATAGAGAGTTCCAGATGGTAGGCGCCGCAAAAGAAAATGCCCTCTCTGAGGTGTCCTTACGAGATTTTCTAACATCATTTGAGGTGCTGAATCTGTTGGAAGACCCTCTTCTTCTTGGTCTATTGCTTATATCTGACTGAATGAGAGAAGTCAGGCTTTCTGCAGAACAGTGTTGCTTGATCTTAAAAATATATATTATTGTTATGTTTGTCAGGTGTGGGAGAGAGGCATCCTGTTAGGTCTATATGTTGTACTGCCTTGTTATGCTGATGGTTCAATTGACATTCATGTCTTACATATGGGATCTGTCCAGTCAAAGGGGCAGGCCATTATACATGAACACACACATGCAGACCATGAGTGTACTAGCAGAATGTCAATGTTCCCATTTCCTGGTGTGTACATGTGGGGCAGTTATGGAATAAACTCATATCTGGCAGACCAACATAGCTTATTTGGATTCACATGAGGTTCAGATGGTTGTAACTGACTGGTCACAGGTTCACATACAGCTTATGGTTGTCATTTGGCAGGTGAGGGGGCAAGGTGGGCATTTTTCCTCTGACGTGGGCTGTTTTCAACTTGTATCATCCCTGTTACAATGTAAGCAAAAGATCTTTCATTCTGATGCAAAATTTATGTTATTTGTAAACCGCACTGATAACAAAAAGCGCGGTATATAAGAACTGTAAATAAAAAATGAATAAATAAGTATACTCTTCCTGCCTGTGTGGTATAATTTCCCCCCATCCCCCGCATGCACATATCCACTCAATAAGTGCACTGGGGGGGCATCCTAATCCCTGGGCCAGCCCATCCATTCAGAATACTATCCGGGTGCCAGGGTGCACTGATCATGTAGGACAACATGCCGACTGTTCTCTCCCTTCCTGCCATCATGGCACAGCCACTCTTCAGTGCTGCAGGCGGCCTTATTGAGGTTGCACACATGCAGCTCGGCACACCATGCTGCACCTGCTTCCCTCCACCAGAGGATGTGGGCATGCGTGCTGTTGCCTTGGACCTTGGTAGGGGGAATTGCCATGTGCTCCACTGTACTGCCGCGACTAGCTTGCCATCCAATCGACAGTGGCAACTGCAGCATTGCAACAGACACACAGAGCCAGGGCAGGGTTTTGTCTTCAGTAGGCCACAGCAACTACGACCACCACCCCAACCCTCACACAATACTGAAATGGCAGCATGATGGCATTGGGTGTGGCGTGACTCCTTTTTGACTGCGGCAGCATGTATGTGTGCTGCCACTGCCACAGTGGAGTCATACCAGACATCACAGATGAATGTCCGAGGCAGCGGCCTTGTCAGCCTAGTGGGCCAGCCAGCATCACTGCATCACCCATGTGGCATCTCCTTTGCCCATTTGGCAGCAACAACACAGTGCTCTTTCTTAAAGGGGCACCATGATATTGCTGGCAATGGAGCACTACTATCACAAATTTGGTATCTCCAGTGGGTGAATCATATTGCATACATTTTAAATAGGCTCTCTTCCCTCTGAACGATCCCTTTCTGCGAGGTTTGAGTTTGCGTTAGGGTTCCCAGCACTGGAGGCTCTAATGCATGGTACCATAATCTGGTATTAGCGGAGCACAGCCTATCCCCTCCCACTATTCATGCCCACTCTCCACCTCCTTTCACCTTAACACTAAGGGCCCGCTTCTGATCGTTAATGCAGCATTATCGGCGCTTTCCACTATGTTAACCGCTCATGGGTGCCGATAACACACATTAACGGCACACTTGCTCCCTTACCGCTCTTTAGTAAATATACCCAATAGGTTTTTTTTTTATTTTATATTTATGGAATTTACAAATTAAATCAAGAAAAAAGAGCAGATACATTTAGCAACCACGATATTTCTAGAACAAAAAACAAAGTAATTCATAATTGAAACAAAATATCTACTCACCCTAGCCCACAAATAGGAGGGGAGATGCACCATATATTTATTTAATCATAAGCAGAAAGAAATATGTGCGATAAACCAAACCTGATTTCCAAATTAAGAGAGCTCAGGTGAGGCACCAATGGAGGACTCCAGGCGCCGAGCATTAATGAAGGCAGTTAGTTGGGAGGGCTCATAAAAAATATAGGAAACAGCGTGATACTTCACTAAACATTTACAAGGATGTTTTAAGAAAAAGAGCTTTCCTAACTGTATAACACCAGAACGCAGCAGAAGAAATTCCCTGCGACATTTCTGGGTTTCCCTAGCTAAATCTGGGTAAATACAAACCATTAATCCTCTGAATAGCAAATTTCGCTTCCTAAAAAAGAGCTTTAACAGCCACTCTCTATCAGAAAGTAGTGCAAAAGTAATTAATAAAGTAGAGGGAACCGGAGACTCACAATCAGATTGCTCCAATAATTCCGTAACATTCAATATATTCCCTTGCTCCTGATCCCCCGCTAAATTAACTAAACCAGGTGTTAACTTAGCCTTAGGAGAATAATAAATCTTAACCAAGGGTGGAATCAATTCAGGGGAGACCCCCAACACATCTACCAGATATTGTTTAAACATTTCCTCTAGGGGGCACAGTAATAAGCCTAGGAAAATGAATTAATCTTAAATTGTTAGCTCTAGACAATTGTCCAAATGTTCCAACTTAGCTTGTACTGAGGAAAAAGTTCTTCCGAAATGCATCAGAGTGATCTTCAAGAACAGAAACTTTTCTCCAGGTCTCCACTGCTTCAGACTGTACTTCCACAACCTTCCGTTCCAGCTCCTCCACCATAACCACTGAATTAGTCACCTTCTGATCCAACGATGTAATCTGTGGCACCAACGCTTCTCCTAAGGAAAGAATTGCCTGCCAAATGGCCTCCAAAGTAAAATTAACCGGACGCTGAAGAGAAAAAACTAAGCCTGGAGCAGCAGATGTTGAAGAAGCCTCCATTTGTGCTGGCGTCTCTCCTCCACTCACCACAGGCAACTCCTTCCCTGTGCTGACCTCACCAAACTTCGCCGATGCTGAAATAGAGCCATGCTGCCCAAAGACTGCACTCTCCTGCTTCCGCAGTCCCTCCGTTTCTGGCCCTCTCGAACCTCCAGCTTCCCTCTTCAACAGGGGAGAACCAAGCTCCATGAAACCCTCTGGCAGGGACTGTCCACGGAAGACGTTTGGCGCCGGGCTCAATGGGGAAACAGATGTAGCCGAAGCAGGTGCCAAGTCAACTGACTCCGGCAGAACTGCAGCTCGGCGTTCCTCCCCAAATTCAACCGGGTCCTGGGCAGCGCGCACCACAAAGGAATCAAGAGGTCCAAAGGCAACCGGCATAGAGGTAGAGGGGGTCTGAGAGGGCAACGACCCACCTTTCACCTTACGTCTCCTGCCCATAAGGCTCCAAGAAGAAAACGCGCTCACATCGGTCAAATGGCTACCGCCATTAGTTAGAACATCGCCCCCATACCCCATAGTTTTAAAGAACGGCAGAGTGATGGCAGCATGGAGGAGTCCAGGAATCAAGACCAGCAAGTGAAGGTGAAGGTGAGAGAGGTGATAGGTATGTGCAGTGGTGGGGTAGGGAAGGGGAATGTGAGATGCTGGACAAGGATGGGGGAGGAAAAGGAGAAATACTGGAAACCTAGATGGGAGAGAAAGGAAGAGAAGATGCTAGACCCTTGGGGGAAGGGGGGGGGTGGAAGGGAAGGCGAGATGCTGGACACCAGGGAGGGAAAAGGAAGGAGAGATGCGGGACACCTGGTGGTTGGAAGGGAAGAAGATGCTGGATCCCTGAGGAGAAGGGGAAGGGAAAGGAAGGGTAGTGAAGTGGAGATGCTAGAGGGGAGGGAGGGAAGGGAAGAGAAAGAGAGACATTGGACATTAGGAGGGGGGATGGTAAGGTCTTGAGCCATCTTTGAGGGGAGGCACACAGCTGCAGGTTTGCTTAGGGCTGCAGATACACTTGGGCCAGTGCTGCCCTTCAGGATAACAGAATTTGGATGTCATCCACATAAATGTAATGGGTGAGACCAAAATCTCTGATTATAGCCTTCAGTGGATGAAGGAATATATTAAATAAAACTGAGACAAGCAGGGATTCCTGTGGGACACCACATTATTTGAATGTGAGCTTGCTTAAAAGGAGTGGAAGAGTAGCTTAGTGGTTTAGAGTACTAGTTTGGTATCCAAGAAACGAGCAGTGATTTCCACTTGCACTCCTTGTGACCTTGAGCAAGTCACTTAATCCTCCATTACCTCAGAAGAAAGGCCTGGCTATCTACTGCCAAGAAATCCCCAGGGCTGCTGGGTCACCAGGAGTGAGCACTGGCCTATAGGCACACATTGCATTGAGAAGAGTGAATTTAATCAAACAAATAGGTCATTTATTTTTAAATGAAACAATGAAAGTGTTTGATTTGTCTGAATGCAAAAGAATATTTTCCTGTTCACCATTTCTGTTTGGGGGAAATAGGTTGACAAAGTCAGTAAAGCTGAGAATATTTCTTTTTCAGAGTGGAACAGTTTTTTACCTGAGTTATACTGGATAATGCCTGGCACAGCATATGAAGGTTAAATCATAACCAATCTTTTACTGGAATGATATGTTACATTTAAATTATCTTGGTTGCATCCTAAATAAGACCAGACTGAATGGCAGAAGTATTATGTTGTGTCATACTGCAGTGCTTAATCTCCAGCAAATACTACATAATTTTGGTAAGTTTTATATTATGGTTGTCATAGACTTTTTAGAAAGACAAAACTAGATGGTAATCATGCTCTCTGATTTCATATGGTTCTCATTTTGGGTGGTCAGGTAAGAGAATTACAAATCAGATTTGAGTTGCAAGTAGTGGAATTACTTGGCAGAATTCTAAAGCCTTGCCTATTATTGCTGTTTCCAGTTTCAAGATGTGCCAACTCAGCTATTTTTTGTATGTTACCATGTTCCAGTTCATGGAAGTGTGCTTTTCTCTGAGAGAATTTGGATTTAGCTCATGCCTTTTTTGGTTACAGTCAGGTACTGTAGGTATTTCCCTGTCCTCAGAGGGCTTTCAATCTAAATTTGTACTTGAGGCAATGGAGGATTAAATGACCTACCCAACATTACAAGGTGTGTTGGTAGGTTTTGAACCCTGGCTTCCCTAGATCTCAGCCTGCTGCTCTAACCATTCAGCTACCCCTGTATTATTGTTACTATAGAGTGGATTCTTCATTGGAAGACACATTCTAGGACTAGTTTTAATCCTATGATTTGGGTTCTAACCAAGAACCCAGGAATCATGTGGGTATCAGCACAAAATGTAAGCTGTTCCAAGTAGGGTAGTCTTTTGTAGGATTTGTGGAGTCAAATCCAGTAGATCCAAAATTTGTAAACATTTAGGAAGTCCCTTAGGTATAGCCCCGAGAGCTCCAACCACAACTGGAATTACAGTAGTTTTTTTCAGTGCTCCATATATTAACCATTGCCACGTTAAGGTCTCATTCACTTTTCCTTTATATTTCTTATATATTGACCATGCAGTGGCTTCTCTTTCCAAGTGTTCACTCTATTCTGGATTATTTCTTTCTTGCAATCTATTTGTGTTTTTGTTGTTTTAAAGAGCTGTTCTTAGCAAATTTCTACAAGCAGTGCTTCTTTACTTTTTGTAACACAATCATTTAGACCACATTATTCTTCCTCAATAGTTTCTTAATTTGCAAAAGGCCTCTACCAACTTTCATGCAAATATTATCTATCCACCTTACTCCTAGCATAGTGTCATCAATTTTCTTCTTTTCCGACCAAGGTTATCCAATTTAACTTGAGTCCAATTACTCCTGCAGTGTATCGTACTGCCCAGATGTTTATTGCCTTAATAATATTTCCACCATTGAGTTCTGATTTTAGAATTTTCCGAACTCTTTATATGTAGTTCTTCTTGATTGGATTGTGCAGCAAATCTGAAGCTTCCATTTACTCCTGAGTACTTGTATCCTTTATCTTGGGGACCTTGAAGTTTGTTTTAATGGTATTTTCCATTTATACCCTTTAACTATTCATTTTTTTATAATTCCCATTTTCTCCTTCTTATGATTTTTCTAAAAAACCCCTTGATTGCCAATGTTGCACATTTGTCAAAAACTAAATTCCATTCTTGACATCTTTACTACAGAGTGTAGATGAGTCCTTCAATAAGGAATCAATTTCAAGCTTTTGGTTTTGTGCCGTAATAATTTTAACATCACTATCTGCAGAGCCACATTGCACAGCAGCAAAAACGTGGCCAGAAAAAAAGAAAGGCCTCCGGTAACCCTATAACTTTCCAACTTTCGCCAATATATAAGGATACGGTTGTGTACATTGTAACCATTACAATTTTGTTTAATTGTCATAAAAGTTGAGTTTCCCAGTGTTAAAAACCACCGCTTCTTTTGGATAGTCACGTAATAAAGCATAAAGAGGTTTATAGGTAAGAAATGCTAACTAAATAAAAGAAGTCATGCCCCGTAGATAGTCCCCTATAATAAACTGATTAATAATTTTGACTTTTGCTTAAGAAAGGATTGGTAAAACTAAAACATTTATGTTTTATTTTATTAGAAATGATTGTTAGTAGTGGAATCATTGCCAAAACGAATAAAAATTATACGATTCATAATGAATCACCTTGGGAAAATCCTCCTCCTCACATCTCCACAAGTAATCTTCAGAATTTATGAGGTTTTGTCCCTCCGCGCTACTAGCCAATGAAGATAACTCTGTCCAAAAAATCACCTAATATTTTTTTTACTTATGCCAAACACCCTTTCTTTCCTTAGTCATTTAGTAATTTTCCTCGCAACTGTGTGGTGGAATCAGTGAGCCCAAATACTTTTTTCTAGTCAACCCAAGCCATTTTAATTAGATCCTGTTTTCCTTCTTTTTGAATTTTTGAAACGAACCATTTTGTCAATTCAGTAACTGGCCCCTTTGTACCGACATGAGTTTTTAGAAAGGCTCCCTTCTTGTTCTGTTTAGGAAAATTATGAATTGACCTTGTTTTTTTCCCAAATTAGGAGGGGTACGTAATGGTTGGTTTTATATATTAGCTCCTGTTAAAACAACTCTCAAAAGCTTGGTCTATAATTGCTTTGTGGGTCATTTCTTTTTTCGTTGTTTTCTTTTTTTTTTTTTTGTAATTTTAAGGAACCTGTTCTTGCCATTTGTCATCACTATTCCTTCATTTATTTCTATTTTGTCAAAGCTCATTTTAAAATTGTTTTGACAGGCCCTGGGAGCATAGGCTTGGTCAAGACTGATTGAGCCAAAAAAACCCATGGGGGCTTTGTCGTTTTCCAAGGTGGTCCTCCAGATTGCAATCTTTTTAGCTTGGAATTTTGAATAATTTAATTTTGGGGGTGGGGATAACCAAACTTACTTCTAGCAGTTTTCTCATTTTCTAGTCCCTGTCAAATTCCTTTTGAACAGTGTGTTGCTTCCCACAGGGGACACATTTCTTATTATGTTTCATGTAATTATTGCCACCATAAGTCCTTTGTCCAAATATCAAATGGTTTGTTCCTTGTCAAGATTTACATTTGCATCTATATTTTCTTATGTCTGCTTTGAGAGTTTTGTAGAATACAAAATTCTGGTTTGCTCCTAAAACATTGGGAGTGTTTATTTTGGAAAAAAAGGTTTACTCTTACTGTCATATCATTCGATTTGTTTCTGGGCTACTGACACCAATCCTTTGTTTGTGTGATTTCTTCAGCACACTTCCAAAATTTGTCTTGGTTTCGCAATATTGTATCATTTTATGAAGGCTACGTTTTTAAACTTTTTTCTCATTTTGGTTGTTTGTTTAAGTGCCACGGGTTTCGAAGTCGGAAGTCGAGCTCACATGGCGACCCTCTGGAATAGCTATCCTAAATTGTGTTTTCGTTTCTTGAGTCTGGGATTCGGTCGGCTCATTGTTGACATAGACTGGTACCCGTTAGGCTTAGCTGCTGTTATTGTATCGATCCAGCCTCATTGGGCTGGCCTTCCTCTTTTGCGTTTGACCTTCTATCCTTGCCAAGCATGGACATTGTCTTTCTCGCTAATGGATCTCTCTCTCCCGCATGATTGTTGTCCCAAAAGTATTGAAAGTCCGAGTTCATTGTCCATCTGATGCTTCTAAAGAGAAGCTTAGGTTTGAAATCTCTTCTAGTTACAGACTGGTTTGTTCTTCGGGCAGGTCCATGGGTTTTATCTACACAGTATTCGCCGCCAGCCCGCCCACCATAATTCAATAGGCAATACCCCACCCCTATTTATTCTCTCTTCCTCGGTCCTATCTTTTTTCCCCCACCCCCACCCAACTGTAACAGCTAGTCTCCACATTCCACCATATGACATGTTTATTGGACAATACTATGGCTTTGAACAAGTTCGAAATCATCTTTGTAATGGAGGGGGGAAGAAAGACATCTACTGCTCTTGATGAATTCTTATCTATCTAGGTCCTTTCAATAGCCCATTTCATTTTCTGCCAAAAAGAGCAATGCGGTCGTCTGATTTCTTGAACTGCTTGTTGTTTCTTCTGTTAATTGATAGTTGATCCAAGTGTTTGAAAAAGTTATTCACGATTTCCAATTTTCTTCTCCTTTCGAACGTATGTTGTGAATGTTGATGAACCTGTTGATTTATGCCAGAGTTGTTGTCATGATCTTTGTCTTCTTTTCCATTTAAGGTTGCAGGGCCCATCCCATTTGAGAAAAACTATGATTCTTTTGATTTGTTGAGGAGAAGCAAACTGTTCAGATCATTACTTCACTTTCCGCCAGTAATGTGGTTATCATCAGCCATAGCGACAGGTTGTTGATGAGTCTTCCACCACTCTTCACACCCCCCCCTCTCTTGTCTTCATACAATCCTGCTTCTTCTGATGATTTGTTCTGCATATCAATTAAACCGGTAGGGGGAAAGTATGCTCCTTGTCTTACACCTTTGCTGTTTTAAACAATTCTGTTTCTCCTTGTTCCATGCGAACTGTTGCTTCTTGATCAATGTACAGATTGTGCAAGAGAACGATCAGGTGTTCTGGTATAAATCACCCATGGCGTCTTAATGTGGCCCAGAGTTTCTCATGGTTTTAACACAGTCAAAAGCTTTGCTATAGTCGATAAAGCACAAATAGGATATCCTTTTGGTACATTTTCTTTAGTCTTTTCAAGGATCCATCTCACATCCGCATTGATGTCTCTCGTTCCTCGCCCTTTTCTCGAACCCTGCTTGCACTTCAGGTAGTTCTTGTTCCAGGTATAATTGTAGTCGTCTTTTGAATAATCTTCAGTAGAATCTTGCTGGGCATGTGGGATCACAGAGTAGCGATTTGTGCGATAATTTCCACAGTCAGTTGGATTCACCTTGCTTTAGTATTGGTATAAACACAGATCTTTTCCAGTCAGTTGGCCATTATTGCCTGTCTTCCATATTTCTTGGCAGAGCCTGGTAATAACGGTAACAGCTGCATCAGATTGCTGTAATACTGCTATGGGAATGCAATCAATGTCTGGTGCTTTCTTCCTTTGATATTAGGCTTTCAATGCTGCTTCAAAACTTCTTCTTTCATCACCAATGGTTCCCGATCATAAGGTACAGGTTGAAACGGCTGTTGGGTCCACTTGATCTTTATCATATAAAAACTCTGTATATTCCTTCCACCTTTTCTTGATCTTCTCAGCATCATTCCAACATGAGAACCTTGAGTCATCTTGTAACATTCCAATTTGAGGCTGAAATTTTTTTCGTTAACTCTCGTAGCTTTAAGGAAGCTGATCTTTGTTCTTTCTCTAATAGTTTCTTTTCTGCTTCTATTTTCCCCTTGCATGTGTCATTGTAGTACTTTTCCTTGTCCTGTCTTGCTGCACGTTGGAAATCTCTGTTTGATTTCTGTGATTGTCTTTCTTTTCTTCCCTTCCTCTGGCTTTAGCTTCTCTGCGTTTCTGGGCAATTTTCAGAGTTTCTTTCTTTTCTCTCATCCATTTTGGTCGCGTTGTTTCTTTATTTACCTTTTGTAGAGACTTCTCGCTTTCTTTCGCTTTCCCTTCTCCACAAACCTTCTTGATGTCCATGCCATAACTCTGCCTTGAACTCTATCATTTGTATCTAAAGCAGCAAAGCGATTTTGCAGGCAGGCGTTTAAATTCCAGTGGTATATTCTCAAGGTTCATATTTTTGCTGCATTCATGAGTGGTTTTGCTCTTTTTTTCCTTTATGCTTGATTTTGCATACTAGTAGTTGATGATCTGTAACCACATTCCCTCCAGGTTTTGTCTTTGTTGATGTTAGACGAGCTTTTCCATCGTTGACTTCCAGCAGATGTAGTCAATTTGATTTTTATACAATCCATTGGGTGAAGTCCAGTGTACAGTCGCCGCTT